>JAYXIM010041790.1:0-21927 GCA_037575425.1 Anastrepha fraterculus | reverse complement strand
CATGTGCCTTTTAAACACACTTACCTAACACCCTTCTCCCTTTGGACCTACCGTTATCGTCGAATCGACCGGTGACTTCATCGTACCTAGCAGGTCTTGGTAAACAGGCACAACAACTACAAAAACTATCAAAATTATATGTAAAGAAATGCTCCTGGAGTGACAGTCCTTGGCCGGCTGAAAAGCGGCATAAGTCCGTCACGTGAAATAGACTGCCTTGGGAACGATTTTAATAGTCTTTAGTTCAATTTTATTGATACAGCTATTCTTAGGGGAATGTTGGCATATTAAAAAACTATGCATAGATATATATAAACCTATATATCTCCTAAAATATACGCCTTTCAAAACTGAGAAATAGAACTTAATTTATTAATACGCATATGTAAGTATATTTGTATGTAATCATTGTTATGAAAGACGTACTTGTGAAATTTTTCTAAAACTCTGATAGAAACCATTTACTTACATTTTCATGATAAAACACTGCTGGAACACTCTGGATCCGTACTAGCCTGGCTTGCAACAATCTAGATGCGCGTGTTAGAGACATTTTGTAAATAAAGTTATCAAAACAATAAACACAATTGTGAAATCCACGGCTTTCACAGTCGGATAAGAATGAACTCTATTATTCATTTCACAACCATATTCACTCTCAAGAGGTGGCCACGTTGATAAAACGCAATTCTTGATAGTGCTACCCATAAATAAAAATGCAATAAAATTGTGAATTCGGTAAGACACAATTAGCAATTTTATGAAACTTGGTGGAGCTGTTAGAGGCCCTTCTGAACAAACTTTATGATTTCCAAAACTCCAGAAATAATAGTTTTGCAATTATTCGCCTTAAAAATGTGCTCGGCAACTTCTCTGACACACTATACTGAACTTTTTTCAAACTTGACTTTGAAGTCATAAAATATGTATTTACATATCAATATCAATACATATCAATATCATAACATATCAATATCATCTATTTCCAATTTGCAATGAAAATAACAATTCATTGGAACTGAATAACTGTCAAATGAAAAATAAAAATAGGAACAAAATTGATGAATTTGAGTTCATTGCTAATGATGATGATGGGGTTTATCATGCATTCATAGTACACACATACATATAATATTTTAATGTTTGATTGTCTCACATTGTTTCGAAAATGCAGTGTATTTATAAATATAATATACGGCGAAAAGTAAAACGTTTTCAAATTTAATGAAATGTGTTTATTAATAGCAACCCAACAATAAATCAGCAGACAGAATTGGCTAACAATTTTAGCATTAAAAATTCAAAGACAAGTAAAAAGTGGCAACTTTGTTTAAAAAAATTGGGTTATTTTATTTCTTCATTATTTAGGAGCTTTCTCATGGCTGACATACACTCCGAGGTTAGCTATTGCCTGCTGAGGGGCGACCGCTATTAGAAAAAACTTTCTATCACTTTGGTGTTTCATGCACGGAGATTCGAACCTACGTAGTCCAAATGGTAGTCACGTACTAATCATTCGCCGACGACTACGCCAAAAAAGCTCCTCATAAAAAATATCTACCGTTCGAAGTCGGCTTAAAATTGTAGGTCCTTCCATTTGGAGAACAGCATCAATATACACGCCAAAAATAGGAGGAGGAGCTCGGCAAAGCATCCAAAAAGGCTGTAAACGCCAATTATATATATATTTATCAAAAAAAATAATAATAAGCTATAATATAGAAAGTTCCACGCAATATGGCACAACAAATTAATGCGTTCAAGAACAAAAATTGTATCTGTGTAGCTTCCTAAATGCTATTGTAAATAACTTTTGAAGTGCTTGAGCTGAGTTGCTTTTGAAGTTTTTAAAAACTTCATACGAGAATATGCATTAAGAACGTATGAACAATTTTTTTGCCCATTTTGTATTATTAGTTTTTATTTTTTCTCTCGTTTCCATTTTGTAAATGATTAGTATCGCAACTACAACGGATTTCGTTTTAGTTATAGCGACTTTCACCACTTCTCTATAAAAGCAAAGCCCGAAATGAAATAGCCAAAGAAACTAAATTCATTGATATTTGTGAATTCAAGGTTGACTCAACTAGTTGAACGACAAGTTGAATGGTGTAAGCTTTGCTTTATATTAACTATTCCTCACATTGCTGTGATCCAAAGTTGGTTCGTTCATATGCTTAAATATTTTGGGAAAGGTTTAGTAAATTTTAATATTACATTGTGTTAAAAATGCATTTAGCCAAAGCGCTGACTATATTATTACTTGCAAAGTGTGCCATAATTGCTGGTAAAGATGAAAACAAAACCTTCGAAGCTACGAATGAATGGCAGGAAATAAAGGAAGGTTTGTTGTGTATTGGTATGTTCTTAAGGAAAAGTTGTATTATATTTTATACTATTTCGAAGGACAGGAAATCCCAGCAGGATTGCATGTGCGCATTAACTTACAGACCAAGAAAAAGGAAGCAAAACTGTATGAACCTGAAAAAGATGACCGTAAACATAGTGCCTTGTCCAATGTAGTTGAGAATGAGGTTAAAACAAAACATAAAGAAGCCGCTAAACCTGCATCAAAAATCAGTAAAACACTCTCCGAAGCTTTAAAAAGTCTTCCCAAAGAAAGGCTAAGTATTGATTACTCACCGGAACAACTGGAACAAATAAAAAGAGATTTCAAAACTTACAGTGAATTGAAAAAATCTTTTAGTGAATTAAAAGATAAATTCAAAACTGATGCAGAACTAATAACACAGCTTCTGGATGAGTATAAAAACCTTAGTAAAGAGCATGATATTTCGTTGAAGCCGCAGACTAAACTTGCAACTAAACTTCGTATACTTGAGGATCTGGACTATCTCGTTCATCAAATTGACAATGCATTGTGGTTTATTGACGAGGGAGGCTTAGAAAAAATATTACTACCGCTGGTAGTAAACGAGACAAATATAGATTTACGCATAAAAGCTGTCCGTGTGTTAGGAGCAGTGACTCTTAACAATCCCAAGGCTCAAATAAAAGCGTTCGAATTAAATTTCGGATCTCATTTAACACAAATTCTTGTTTCATCTACGGTAACAGAAGAATTATCGGCAACATTGTACGCTCTGGGTAGTCTTTTGAGAAAATTTCCTTTGGCGTTACAGAAAATTCTCTCAACATCCGGAACACAAGCATTGACTACTGTCCTAGCAAAAGAATGTGAATTAAAAGTAAAAGCAAAGGCCATAACACTTATAAGCGATATAATTGTGGAAAAAAATCTTGTACTTTCGAATTATTCAGACTCAGATAACCCACTTGCCGCGGCACAATATGCTGACTTAAATATATCGGAATGGTTGCAGTCAAATGCATTTTGCGAAACTGTCGACAGGTTGATTTCAACAAATCTTTATGAACTATTGGACCAGCCCGATTCAGCAGAGTACTTTGTGATAGGATTAGAGAGCTCGGAAAAAATTTGTAAATCAGTTTGGTCAACAAGCCCTCAATTGAGGCATACTTTATTAACTATAAAAAACCGCTACATGCATAGCCAAAATGAGTTTCGCATAGAGGTAGCGCAGATGATTGAGAGACTGATAGAAGTTCTATATAGTTCCAAAAGTCATGAAGAGCTTTAGAGGTTTTCTCACGAATTGGTAATAATAATGTTCGAAGACATAACTTGTTTAACACTTATAAGTGAGGATTGAATAAAGATTATATGTATTTTTTTGTGATTGGACCCACTTTTATTATAAAAGGTAAATTAAAATTGGTTAAATTGTAAAGCCTTTTGAATTTTCTTCCACAAAAGAATTTAGTATATTTTGAGGGGGAAAACAGGTTAATACAATAGTGTAATAATAGGACTCTTCAATCCATCAAGTTTTAACAAGTGGTGAATAGATGAAGCAACTGTCAAAAATAAACATTTGGTAGCGCCGCAAAAGAGCTGCCAAAAATTACAGTTGTTTGTAAAAATAATGAGTTACCCCAGATTTATGAGGTATAACCATACTTGCTAGCAGCGAATCTTACTCGATAACTCTGTTGTTGCGTTGATATGCAAATTTTTCGTGAAGTGATCAAAGCGCAGAGAGGGAAACGAAGGTGCCTACTATGAAATGTGGCAGCCAGTTTGAGGTGGGCACTAAGGTGGTATTGTAAATGTAAAGTTGCTATTGGCAAATAATAAAAAAGTGCTATGGGAAAACTGTTGCCAAATATACGCACATATTGAAAGAAAATATGTCTTGTATTAGTTTCACTTTGTTTAATATATTTTGATAGGTATTAAAAAAAGAATAAATTAAGGTTTCATATTTTCTGCTTTCGGAAGTATCTAAAAATAAAATTGATAAAAAATACAAATCATTTCGAATTCTTAAAATAACTGGTATACAAAACCCTCTAGTTACATGTGTAACGGATAATTAATTCTTCTGTACTCATTTTAAAAATGTTATCGCTTGATTGTAAATATAAAGATCGAAAGTATTGAAACTTTAATTTAAAAATCTTAGTGCGTTACTAAATGGAATAAAATCATTATGTATAGAATATATCAGAATCATTTCGAATCGAATTAGTCAAATTTGGGTGATTACATCAATTCAACTAACATTACCTTCTCAAGGTGGCAACACAATAAATGGATATCGTATTGTGTGGCATAGATTGACTGTTAGGCGGGGCATGCACGATACAAAATGTGTGACAACTTGTCCCGATGGCGAGCATAAATGAAAAATCAAATTTGCGTTTACACAGCAAAACACTGTTGTCGAACATCACTTTCAAAGATTTTTTCTAGCGATATGAGCGGATTTTCAGCAACCCTGCTATTCGACTAAAGCATTGCAGAAATCGCATATATAGAAACACCTAAAGAAAACGAAAGATGATTCATTCATGGTTTAATAGAAGACCAGAAAACTCGCATATAAAATTATTAGTAGAGCTCCAGCAGATTATAAAAACTTTGTGCGAATGGATGGTCCTGTATATGAAGATTTGCTGGTCATGGCCAAGCCATATTTATATGGAAAATCATAATATAAATATGACGGAAAATATATTAATATTATCAAACTCATTGGGATCGGAGCATAGTACATATTTGAATTACAAAAAAAAAAATTTAACATTTTGCACATGATTCCATTATTTACCGCTTTATTTTTACTGAAATAAATACATTATTATTATTTTTCATATTTATATTTAATGCCTCATGCTTACATTACTGGACACAAGGTTTGCCATTATCAGCTGTCAACCCACAGTTATCGATATCGATAGTTTTCATGCAGCTAAACAGTGGAGCCGCAGAGAAACTGATTTGATTTTTTTATACTTTTTTGTCTATAAATTCTAATATTTTCTATAAATTACACTTAATTGACAATCTGACAATCGTGGTTCAAATATTTTGGTATTACAGGGACCAAATCAAAAACAAAATATATTTCTCTTGCGTTTTTTGCCCTACTGCTGTCAACTGCTTGCAAGAAATCAAAAATATTTGTAAACCATCAAAGAAAGAAAAAAACCAATCAGCTGATTTATCAACACCACCTTTAAAATATTCGCCTTGGATTTACACTTCCGTTTTTATTCAGTAAAATAAAGGCTTTCTACACATTCAGTACTACCATAATTAAATAATTGTAAAAGCGTAAAAAAAACTTTTTATTTTTTTATCATTCTTAGCATCAGGTTCTACGTACTGGAAATACCGTGGTTTTCCTCACCAAGGACTGCTACCTCAGTTTGGTAAATCCCATCTCGGCGTTCATCACTGGACCACTTTCCAACTCTGGAGAACACTCTGTTCGATCTATTCTATTTTGTGCATTCATTGTAAGATCTGATCTGGTCTTAAGCCACACAGAGAGTGGACCACACGGTCCTGTGTTGCTTTCGTTACCCTGTGGCTCCAGCCTTGCACAAAGCGCCGCCCATATATAGGTGTATTTGATCAATCTGTATAAGCGAAATAATTAATTTTAATTGAAATAAAAAATACTGGAATATAAGTATGTATTTAACAAATTGATTCAATCGATTTATGTATAAATCATTTTTTTTGTTTTATAAGCTACCTCGTCTATAAAATTTATATATGGAAATCTTGTAAAATTATATTATGCAGTAAGAAATAAATATAAATGAATAAGTATTTAAATGTGCGCTACACGTAAACATCTCATTAAAAATGAATATAATATCTATAAAATCCTTAATTTTCATCATTTCTGGAGTGGGTTTACATAATTCGCCTTCAGATAAGTGGGTTAGGATATTTTGATTCAGCTCCTTACTGCTTGAGTCTGAGCCGTCTCCCAGGCATGCACGCGGGCACCTTCTTAACTACGCGGATGAGATCCAGGACATAACAGACCGACATTTACTGGATCAGACAGTGTACAGACAGGCAATTAACGACATTCATCGGGAGACTATTAGCACCTTCTTAAGCTTCCGACCCCCGAATGCCGTGATCGGAGTTCAACCACCATCCATTGCAGACGAAGAGCTCTAACTTTCCCAAGAGTCACCTTAGCACAATTACGTTCTGGATACTGTAGCATGTAAAACTCCTACCCGACATACTAAACATATGTCCGCCATGTGAAGGTACCCCGCTCGACATTAACCAATTTTTCACATGCCCCATCAAATCCACTCATCTAACACTCCTCTCCCTCTGGACCCAACCTGTCGAAACAGCAAGTTTCCTGGACCTTCCGTTAGACGAGCGGTGGCTACACTACACTGACAGGACAAAGTTACTGCTACAACAACAGCTGTTACGGAATCAATTCAGTGCACTAAGGCATATTATTCCAAATCCGATGTTCATTTTTGTACTTCTGTTTTGTTCATCAGATCTTCGTAAATGTGCCTTAGGCCCTGTCTATGCCTGGAATGAAAACTTCACAGTTTCTGCTTCAGTTGTACCAAATTTTAATAATAAATAGGTGTTTATTCAGATTTAAAAAAGTTAAGTATTCTATTAAAGTAAGGCATTCTATTAAAGTGCGTTAACAGCTCTTATCAATTCGATTTGTGCTTAAAATTTCGAAGTATAGTCCGTGCTCATATTTTTGAAGTTCCTTTATGATTTTAGTTTTCTCAAATGCCGCTCCTGGGGTGTAAACTCCTCCTCTGCAAATGGTCATATAAATGTTACTTTGAATATTAACTTTAATAATCTAGACTAGATTCACAAACCGATGTGGAAGTTTTGAGCGTTCATTAAGTATCGTTATTGCGCCGACCAAGAGACAAACCGATGCCACGCCATAGAAGGGGCAGGTGCCACTTACACTGCCCACTACAACTTTATTGGGTGAATCAGGAAATGTATTTCGAATGAGTTTTGTGCTTTGATCCCAACCCTCTGCTTTAAATGTTATTTGAAAAAATATTTCATCTGCATTGTCCTCGTTAGGTCCGAAGGAGAAAAGTCCAAATGAAAATATACGAGGGCATTTTAATAGTAAACGACGAGTCCATGAGAGTTGTGAAAAAATCAAAATGATGTAATACCAGCAAACAAGAAGCAAGGCGATGGCAGGGTTTCTGTAATAATTAATTAGAATTAACCAAGTTTTGGTCGGTTAACTAAATTTCTGTTAAAGAATTATTGTAATTATCAGTTAGCTCAGATAAAATAATTCCTTCTCAGCATCTCTAGCAGTAGATTTTCTATGCTTTTGTTTACCAATCTTAAGAAATTACGATAAATCATACAATCGCTTGTAGTGGTTTTGAAGATGTACATAAGCAATCTTTACATTTTTTTAAAATATCATTTCGGAAAAATTATGAGTTTTGATTTAGGTTTTAAGCTAATTTTCTCTGAAGTAATGGGAATCTTATAAATTTCTAGTTGGAGCAACTTTCCCAGGCCCGCTTCGTGCAACTAAATCTGGCAAAAGTTCGAATTTAACGAATGCCTCTTCTGCGGCTGGTGATTGCATTACTACGTGTGGCGGGTGTTTTTTTTTTAATCATAGTACAGGGGGGCCATATAGCGTTTGCTTTTTGAACCACCTATTTGTTTGAGAATGGTAACACAAATGAAATGTCAAATGTGTTCATAATTTACTTAAAGGTTTGACATTTACGAAATGGGACGACATACGCTTGAACAAAATTGGGAAATATTAAAAACCTATTTCCAAAGTGGTGAGTCTTTTTCTTCTTTTCTGATGAAGCTCATTTTCACATCGGTGGCTACGTCAATAAGCAAAATTGTCGGATTTGGGGCTCAGAAAATCCACACGTTACTGTAGAGAAGCAAATGCATCCACAACGAGTCACTGTTTGGTGCGGTTTTTGGTCTGGCGGCATCATCGGGCCATTTTTTTTCGAAAATGAGCGAGGAGCCGCGGTTACAGTAAATGGCGAGCGTTACCGTGACATGCTCAACGAGTTGTTTCCAAAAATTGAAGAGGATGACATGGACGAGATGGGGAGCCGTTAAGGACAAATGCTATGCGAACCATCCAGAGACGATTGATGCTTTAAAACACGAAATCGAAGTTGCCATTCATGAAATTGGAGCCCAAACAATTGAAAATGTGCTTAAAAATTGGGTTGATCGAATGGCCTACTGTAAAGCCAGTCGTGGCAGTCATTTGAACGATATTATTTTTCATTCATAAATGACAATGTTCAATATTCAAAATAAAAAAAAAGTTTGAATTTTAGTTTTATGATTGGTTTGTTTCTTTTTATAACCGATTCAAAAAGCAAATTTTACATGGCCCACCCTATATTAAGTGCGCATTTCGCGCGATATAGCTGTCAAAATCCATAGAAATTGCATTGCTGTGAAACATGCCTGAATTTTCGTATGTATCTCATGGCAAAGTAGTACTCAGTTCACGCCGTGAAAACATCGCGTAACATACCAGCAAAATTGTTTCACACCTATTTAAAATGCACATGCCACTTGAAATCCATTAAATATTAAAAAAATTTGAATACACCATTTTTAAGCGAAGCGTCTTCGCAAAGAGTGCAAATAAATCTTCTTTATATTTTTTTGTGTCACTATGTATGTATGTGTATTAATTTGTCTAAAAACACTTTTCTTACCAAAATTTGCCAATTACTTCTTCTCATTTGACAATCAATGTTGCTAGCAACATTTCACGGTTTAACACAAAACGAATCTACAGAAGGTGACTTCTCCATAGCAGCTCATTTGTTTTTTTCGTGTGATTTGCTGGTTGAAATATGATTTATCTTTTAATTTTTTTTTCTTGCCAAGGTCTATTTTGTAAACATTTAGGCTACTTTAAATAGACAGCACGAAAAGAAAAAAACTCCAAAATAGTCTCATAGTTGACTTGGGCCGGTTGATATGTATGATATCAACCAAGGCGAATCTATGAAAGGTGGTGTTGGTAAATCAGCTGAGTTGCTTTTTTCTTTCGCCGTGTCCGTGAGGTTGTCAGCTCAGAATAAGCCAAGGCGAATTATTCATTGTTTTCTACTTTGCCAATACTTTGCTTTGACAATCAAACGTACAGAACATTGTTATTGGTCTAGTGCCAACAACTTTAATGAATGCGCCTTGGTATCAGCTTAAAAGACTTTACCTTATCTTTCAAAAGTTTGCACTACTACGTACAAGTTTGACACTACCTTACGTAAATAATTGATTATGTAAAATTTAGTTTGGATAAAAAAAGTTAAAAAAAATTTTAACAAGTTTCATAACAACCCTCAGCAACCCCCATCACTACTGGAACAGTTGACGGTCGTTTTTGGTATCCTCCACATAAAATCTATCATAATTCTTTGCGTCCCCTCAGCCGGCATGCAATGACAAGACCGAAAGTCTAGGTCATTTTTGCTGAATTTCAATTTGAACACAATTATTATAATACATTCGGCGAACTGCCACTTTTCACGAAATTAAATATCTAATGCAATTTAAACGGGCTTGAACAAATCTTGCTAGCCTCATGTTGACAACATGTTGCGAGCTTTTTCACAGCGGGAACGGAGTGCAACTTTGTGGGGAAATCATTGTGAAATTTCACGCGCAATTCGCGGCCAATAATTTTATATAGCTTTTGACAGCTGTTTCACGTTAAATGGCAGCTGCAACAAAAATAAGAGTTGTGTTATGTTAAGATTATTTTATTCTGAATGTTTTTTTTTTGTTTGTGGGGAAAAATAAAATGTTCGTTTCTAAAAGTACTTTACGCGTTTAATTTTTGTTGCTGTTAAAATTTTCTATAAAATCTGCTGCGCTTGGATTCTCATAAGTTGGGAACACTGCCACTAGCTCTTGGACTAACAGTAGTCTTAGAAAAATATCGGAATTTGTCATCTTCTGTGAGCACATTATATTTGTGGATCTTCCAAATAATGACCAAACCTTTGAATGGTATAACAGGTAAATACCAATCCCCTGGCATTACTGTTATCAATAAGTATCCAAATTATTTTTCACCCAACTGCGAGCCAAGGTGCACTAGACAGGGCTAGTTCAGTTTCCTTCAGAACAAAACACAACTTCAACTACTGTACCGGACAGTGCATAGAGAGACATTAAATGACATCCCTTGGGAGACTTCCGATCCCCGAATGCCGTTATCGGAGGCCAACCACTATCTATTGCCAACGAAGAGCTTCAGTTGCCTCGCGAGACCCGCGTAACTTTGGCTCAATTACGTTGTGGATATTGCAGTAGGTTAAACTCCTACTTATCCAAAATCAACTTTGGCATACTCAATGTATGTGCAGCATGTGAAGACACAACATATCTGTGCAAATCTACTCACCTCGCAGAAATCCCCTTAGAAAACAGAAAATCATGTCCAGGGAAATTAATGTAGCGAACAGATCCATGCCAAGACTAGTTATAAATGATCTCCACATGAAAGCCTTCCGCCGCTCAACTGGTCATCTTTTGACAACGCGCTTGAAGAAAACTAGACTCGACAGATGCAAGCAGTATCTTCGATGGGACGCGGTCAACGGCCATGAAATTTTTTGTTTTCACAGATGTGAAAATTCTCACTGCTGAAGAAGTTTTTAATAAGTAAAACGACAAAAATTTATGCTAAGACTTCTAGATACACAAAAAATGTTGTTCCAAGGGTTCTGCGTGGCCACCATACATCCATCCATCCTCCGTCATGGCTTGGTGAGTGTCCTGTAAAGGCGTTACATCTCTTCATTTCTGCGAAAAAGTGGTTGAGACCGGGGCAAAGAATACCAGGAGGATGTCTTAGAAGGCGTGGTGAAACAGGTGAGCAGTACTATCTTCAATGGAGAGTGTTGAATCTTCCAGCAAGATTCCGCTCCAACCAAAAACTAGACAGCATTGGCTAAAAAACAATATTCTTGGGTTCATAGCCGTAGAAGATTGGTCATCGGGAAGTCCAAATCTGAATCCATTCGACTACAGTTTGTGGTCAGAATTGGAGAACATGGTCTGGCGAAGACCTCACAGAATTTCGGAGAGTCTCGAACAATCTTTGGTTCGAGCAGCGAGGCCAATATCCATGGAAACCGTGGGTGCTGCAATAGCTGATTGGCTCAATTATTTGAAGGCTTGTGTAAAAGCAAATTGTGACTATTTCCATTGAAAATTAAATAAAACTAACTTCATTAAAAAAAGTATTTTAATTTCATATCATCGTATAATGGACTTTACTTGTAACAGAACTTATGGCAGGACTAAGTATGTATTTTTGCTGAGCGAGAACACACAGACTAAAATATGTGAAGAAAGGCACAGAACGAAGCTCGATTACCCGGGTACTTATCATAAATTGCTAAATAGTATTCACGGGAAAAAATGGTTTTTGACGTACGGCATCGTTTATTATTATTATATATAATATTATATATTCTTTTTCCTTGTTCACTCCTCTCGGGAGCACAGGGCCTCGACAAGACTCAGAGTCTTGCGTTGGTTTCGTTAATCTATTTGGATTTCTGACAGGGTAGGTGAATAGCCTGCCGCTACCAGTCCTAAGAAGTAGTGGGAATGTCCACATTTTTCTGGCAGAAGGATCGCACAGATATGGTTTAGGACTTCACTAAATTTCGTGTGTCTGTGCTATTACCGCGATCGCCCGCTTCCTCTTTGCTGGCGCAACTGCTGTAATACCACTCATTTTGCTTACACAATGCAAATAATGCGCTGACTATGGTGCGGGAGTAAGGGGATGGAAAGGATAAGTTTTAGGGGTTGAGGAATGAATTTTTTTTTCTTTAGAAACAGGGAAAGTAGGTAAATTTGGAAAAGTGCGAGACCGTGCTTTACGTGGGACTTGAACCCACAACCTCTGGGATGTACTGGGGGTGTACTTAAGCTAGACTACCGAGACCGTTTGGACTTTGTATGTTATTTGCTCATTTTATGTTACCTTAGGATGAGATTGCGAACGTAATTTGAATCAGTAAAATACTATGGGATTGTTATTATATTTACAAGCAGGCACTAACAAGACATCGAAAAGCGAAATATCGTAGTGTCACCAACAAACGAGTATGAAAAGGAAAAGTATGAATGCAGCTTACGAAAATACAATATAGTTGTGATACTGTATTGGTCTCAGGTCCTTTTCTTCTAGAAAGTATAATTGAGTGCGGTCAACAATATCCTCATCAACTGTGGGCGCAGGAATACCAAATCCTTTTACAACGTTTGGTTCGTTTATTATGGTTCTAATGGCAAATGAAAACTTCGATAATACAAAGCAATGTGAAAACTGACTCGTTTTTTACCTGCATGGGGCTACCGGATTCATTTTCGGAAGTAATTTTCTTCGAAATCTTCTCATGTTGCTATTCCCCAGAATGAAGCTTGCCCAAACATTCATTATTGAGCCAAAAACCCATGGTTTGTTAGTCCAAAATTCCATATAAGCATCAATGCTGTTTATAGTGCCTGTAAAGGGGAAGATTAAAAAATTTAAGTACGTATACTTGAATGTATGAATGTATGTGATTTTAAGAAATAAAAAAATTAGATGAGTTCTCGTACTCAGCGACCAACTTTACTTAGGAATTGCATGGATTTTTTTTTGCTGTAAACTAGTGTTTTCAATCTTGATAAATAAGCAAACTATTGAAATTGTCAATTGCACAGAATAATGTTGCTAAGTAGAAATAAATACCGACGTCACGGCCAAGGGAGGAGGCGAAATGTTGTATCATTCTTGAAATTAACTTTTAAATTTACGCTTATCTACAGCTAAGCCATGATGGCACCTATCGTTGTACCGTTACTTTGCTCTCAACAAATTTGACAATCAGTGATGTCGTATCTACTGGTGCTCATACGACATCATATGGCCGGATTACCATTTTCGAAACTTGATTTAGCATTTGTTTTTGTTATTTAGTCTCGAAGTTTTACTGCTTTCTTCATGACATTTTTCTAGGCTTTTCTAATTAAAATGTAATGTGTATAATTTTGTAAAATATACATTTTTCCAAAAAAAGTTCAATATGTAATTCACTCAGTTTTATTTAGCTTTACTTTTTTTTAACATCTGGTCGCATTGCGCGCGATTGCTGTTATTGTTGGTGTTCTTCTCCTTTCAGCAGTTAAATCTCTCTCTCACTACTGCAGTGCTGCCTAGCTTTGGAAAGAAAACCGCACTAACTGCTCATTTAAAGAAAATAAAATACCAAATTTTTACATTTTTAATTTATGAGTTTTTTGTTAAGAGAAACTGTTTTGTTAAGAGAACAACTTTTTTCTCTATTTCAGATTATGTAACAAGATAAGGTACTCTTTTTGTAAAAATGCCGTTATGGTTTCTTCAGTATTTTTTGGTATTTTGTTGCTAATTTTTACTACGAATACACCTCTTGATGCCCTATGTCCAAACCATAGAGGTCCTGGTTTTAATTCGCATTAATAAATTTAGCGCTTTTTAAATGTGTAAATGTTAAGAAGAGTTGAGAGAAGAAGATTCAATATTCTTGCAAACCGTTTAAAGGAGCAAAAAATTAAAGTTTTCCTTTCAAAATATCAAATTTTATAAGAACCAACAAATTTTCATTAACACTAAAATCTTCTCAGAGTCACCTTTTTTAAAATTATTTTGTTTAATAATATAGTTTTTTTAACTTACAGTTTCGGTGGCTTTAAATTAGAAAAAAGAAACAAACACCAAACTTAAAAATTTTCGCATTTTGGGTATAAAAAAGCACTAAACTTATTGCGAAGAGCAAATGGTTGGCAACACTGCACAACTCAGCTAATGCGACGTCACGCACTCTCTGATGGGCGCAATCTTGTTTCTATCACTCTTGCAGCCAAGCTGTGTTCATGCACAATGACTTGTTATCTTTGATAATCTCTTTTACAATAACAACTAGCAAACCCGGCAACTGAAGTCGAAGTGAAAATCTTGAAATGAGTTGATAGCGGCTGCATTGATCAATTATAAAACAATTTACGCTGGAAAATAATATACCCCTTAAATTATATAAAATAAAATACAAAGAAATATAAAAGCGTATTATTACTGAGAAAATATAAAAGTTAATTTGTAAACTTGCCGTTAAAGTGATTTCTCATATAGTTGATACCAACGTCTGCAGGCAAGCTTTGCAGTCCGCAACTCATTATAACATAGACACCTCTTTTTTTAGCTAATTCATCGAATTTATAGTGTATGTAGTCCATAAAGTGAGACTCAATACAGAGATCAATATAATGGGTTTTCGCTAATATACAGGCTTTGACAACATTCTCGCTGTATGATTCATAAGGGCCGACGCAATTAATTAGAACCTGTAAAAGTTGCAATTTCTATAAAAACATGCATAGACATAAATACATCAACTTTACTACAAACTTTTATTTTAAAACAACTGATTTAATATAAGTACGCACATTTTAACGGCTAATTTATATAAAACTTATGGTGGCACAAAATTAAACACCCTATCTGAAGGTTTATAATTTTTGCAAATGGCAAACGTCGATCATATTTGATACTTGTGAACTAGACAGTGGTAGGACAAAACAAAGATTTTCATCATCCAAAATTTTCAACAATTTTTTTTCTATTTAATAAAAAACTTATTCAAAAACAAAATCGGATGTTTAATTTTGCGCCAGTGAAAATAATTTAAGCATAAACTATACCGTAATTACAAATAAGGGCAAAAGCTCTAAGCTCCGGCAATATTACAAGATGAAGCCGAAAATAAACAAGACTGAGCTAAAATAGAAACGACGAGAGCTTTGTTCTGATAACTTCGAGTTTATTTATCCAAAATGGTACCCTCTAGCCTCGATACACTGTTTTGCGCGATCTAAAAGCTTTTCGAAAGAGTGTTTCAGGTCATTGACCGGAATGCCCTTCAGGATGTCGGTACAAAGTTTTTGGATGGCCTCTACGGATGCAAAACGTTTTCCATTCATGGCCAATTTTCCGAATAGGTAGAAGTCATAGAAGGGAGCCATATCCACAAGAGTGAATCGATGAGATGGTGCATTATCATGCAATAAGCCCCAGCTTCCTCCTTCGCGGTATGAAGGACGAATTCGACGAAAACTGCATTGACTGTTTGGCCCGTTGGCATGAACTACTTTTGGACAATTCCTTTGGAATCGTAAAATCAAATGAGCATCGTCTTGATTTTTGGTTTCTCCAAACGCGATTTTTTGGGTGCCGTCTGGTGCCGTCATGTTGGAAATATCACGTTTTACCACCAGTTACAATGTTGTAAAGGAAGTTCTCGTCTTTTCTCGCCTCTTCAATGAGATCTTTCGAATGTTGAATTCTGAGCAATTTTTGGTCCTCAGTTAAGTTGTGCGAAATGAAACGTGCACAGACCATTCGTAAGCTCAAATGATCAGTTAAAATGCGATAAATCGATGTTTTGGAGATATTCAACGCCGATTGCATGAATTTCAACGATGATTTCAGTTAATTTTTTATAAATTTTCCAAAAATTTCGATGGAGTTTTCGTTGATTACTGATTTTGGGTCGTATGTTCATTGCCATTTATGTCCTCACAACCATCTTTGAAACGTGTAAACAACTCATGAACTCTGGAGCGATATAAACAATCATCGCAGTAAATTTTTTAACCAATTCAAATGTTTCGGTAAACGTTTTACCGATTTTAAAATACAATTTGATATTGAGTTTTTATTCGAAACTCATTTTTGTACCGATGACACAAACATACTGACACTTTAGACGCAATAACTTCGCTTCCACTGAACCGAATGCCACCAAGCTTTCACTGGAAGTCAGCTAGGGATGTAAATTCCAATGCCCTAACTCATTGAAAAGATGGCGTCATCAAAAACGTTTTTATGTGCCAGTTTTGCTTATTTTGGACTTCACCTTGTACAAATCTCTTTTCTTTGCCGGCGTTCATTTTATTTAGTTTTTACTCTGACGCGTCTCCTTACATTCGTAATAATAATTATCGATAACACAGAAAACACAGGGTTGTACGGAAAAAAGTGTGTTTATAATTTAAGATTATTTTAATTTGTAAGAAATTTTGTATGGTTAATCTCGCTTTTTAATTATGGATTGGAAGTTAAGCTCGAAAAAGTGGAAAATCTAGTTATATGAAACCTTATTATTAAACTCTAAAAAAATGTGAGTTGCATTTAAAATAAAATATAATAATTAAAGCACGTGAACGACTTTTTTAGTGTTAAATTAATAACTACAATTTCGGTGTCAGAAGATGCGAAATACAACGTATTTATATAGTGTTAATAATCCCTTTTGTTTAATTATTAATCACTTCTTAAATAAAAATAAACTTAAGCATAAATGCTTCCACTTCTCATTATCTACGAGTTTGTTTGTTTCTAAGCCAGCCAGATCAAGTTAAATTTTACTAAAATGTGCGCTGGTGTATGAAGTTCAGCCCAGACCTTTTTTTATTTTAAGTATTAAATACTTACTCGGCATTTTCTTGCCAATCTATAAAGCGATCTCTTTTGTTTTAGGTTTGCAACAGCTATGGGAATTTTCGATAGATTTTTTCTAGATTGAATGCCAATATCTTGCAAAAGGTCTCTCATTTTTTGCTATTAATATTAATAAGAACATACATACATGCATTTTTTAAGACTTCTACCATATTGGGACTTACCTTATTTCGGCCTGCAACGCCCCATGAATACGATTTCAGAGCTCGCACTGCTTCTCTTACTGTAAAACGTCCTGCACAGCCTGTTGCCCCAAAAATTATTACATCAAGGCGCCTTCTAGTAATATCTGGCAATGTAAAAAAATTTAAAAAGTAAAAATTAACAAGATGGTGGAATAATTAATTTTAAGAGATGATTTTTCTAACTTTACATCCAACAACATTAAGGAAATGGGATGTACGTATAGTGTATATAGTATATTTAAATATTTATGTAAAGCGAAAATCATAGAGGTGATATTCGAAAGACTAGACTAACGTCTGAATAGGAGCTGTTATCCTCAAAAATATACCTATTAACCAGCAGCTTCTGGTAGCTTTGGTATAATCTGCCATACTAAGCAGATTGTAAAATATGCATTTTACGTTTCTTCAGAATTTGTAAATATTGACTGCTTTTGAATAATTTTATGATGCTCTGCGATAATTATGCCATTTAGAATATCTCTAAGGATAAAATTCGTATTCCATAATCCCCTGTCGCCTTTTTGAAACGTAATTTAGAATACAATATATGTTTCAAAACTCTTGCTTTTCTTTTCGTTATTATTAAAGGTGGTTAAGTTTCAAAGGCCGGTGTTGATTTTGAATAAAATACAATTTTTTTAGGAAATTATTGTCATTTCTCCTTATTATGATAATATTGATATGACTCAATTACGTATAGATCAAAATATTGGCCAAATGGCCGCCATGGCCTCGGTGGCAAACCTCCAACCGATGGTCTAAATTTTCGATGACGCTGAGGCATAATTGAGGTTCTATGCCGTTAATGTGCCGTATTATCTCATCCTATAGCTCTTGAATTGTTGCTGGCTTATCGATGTACACCTTTTATTTCAAATAACCCCAAAGAAAGAAGTCCAACCGTGTCGTTGACGTTTAAGTGTGGTTCACATTCAACATCGGCCCTTGAAATTTAACCACCCTTTATATCTGCCCTATACGGCTTAATATGACATTTTAAGCACTTGTGCGATAAGCTCAACAAGTTCTCCATCTTTTACATCTATGAGTATTAGGGCGGGTCGATTTAAAAATCGCTCATTGCTCTGTGAAAATCGTATTCTAGGGATCAAAATAAGAAACTTTGCCGAAGGAACCATACCTCTAAAACGAATTCTGATGTCCCCCAATTTGGGTCGAAAAAAAATCCCACTTTGACCCATTTAGAGTGCTCCAATCGAGTCCAAATGCATGACCGACCCCCACTAACTTTGGACGGCCGATCCACCCATGCCAGTGGTACACCACCCCCTGGATCTCCCCTGGGGGGTTCCCCATACAATCATTTCAAAATATCACCATTTTTGGCCTTTACATGAGAAAAGAAACTAAAAAGTTCGACACAAATTGGGGGACATCAGAATTCGTTTTCACAGAGCAATGGGCGATTTTTAGCCTCCCCACAAAAGACACTAAAAGTTCGACCCAAATTGGGGGACATCAGAATTCGTTTTAGAGGTATGGATCCTTCGGCAAAGTTTCTTATTTTGATCCCTAGAATATGATTTTCACAGAGCAATGGGCGATTTTTTTGCCTCCCCACAAATCGACCCGGCCTAATGAGTATACTCGTACATGTAAGCATTACCGCTATGGCTATGCCAGAAGTTTGTGAAAATAATTGTTATAGATTTTCAGAGATTTCTTATTTTATTTATTTGCATTATTTGTGAACGAACGAAGGAGTCTGAAGATCTTTTCCTCGAATATTTTAAATGCGTTGGATATTGTCACCCATTTTTTTGTATTCATCTATTATTTGCAAATTGTCATACATGAGCGATGAATTTTCTTCATCGCGAGAGGAACTCATTTCTCAGTTGCGTACTCAGTCCAGCCTTTATGACAGCAACAACGCTTATAAAGGGTGTTTTTTTTAGAGGTTAGGTTTTCAAGATGAAATGAAACGTATATAATTTAATGTTATGGCCAAGAATTTAGCTTTATTATAAAGATAAGGGTTTGCCATTATGTTTTAAAAATGATTTCGGGCAAGTGGCCGCCGCGGCTGGCTCGAATAAATTCCAGCCGAGAGGCCCAATTTTCGACCACTTTTTGCAGCAATTGGGGCCGTATGTCAGCAATAACGCGCCGAATATTCTCTTCCAAGACGTCAATCGTCCCGGGCTTATCTGCGTAGACAAGCGACTTCACATAGCCCCACAAGAAATAGTCTAGCGGTGTTATATCGGACGATCTTGGAGGCCACGCCACAGGTCCACGGCGCGAGATAATGCGCTCACCAAAAGTTTCCTTCAATAAATCGATTGTTGCGTTGGCTGTATGGCATGTAGCGCCGTCTTTTGGAACCAAAGGTCGTCCACATCAACATCGTCCAATTCAGGCACGAAAAAGTCATTAATCATGGCTCTATAGCGCTCTCCATTGACTGTAACATTATGGCCGGCTTCATTTTTAAAGAAATATGGTCCAATGATTCCCTCTGCCCATAGAGCACACCAAACAGTGACTTTTTGAGGATGTAACGGCGTCTCAGCAATGGCTTGTGGATTATGTTCACTCCAAATGCGACAATTTTGCTTATTGACATACCCATTCAACCAAAAGTGAGCTTCATCGCTGAACAAAATTTTCTTGTGAAAATCGGGATCGGTGGCCATCTCGTTTTGGGCCCATTCACCGAACGTGCGACGCGCTTGTTCAGGTGTAAGTCTATTCATTATGAAATGGCAAACCAAACTGAGCATAAATCAAGTGACATCTGTCAAAAAGACCGTCTACGAAAAAAGTAGTGCCAACTTGAAAACCTAACCTCTAAACAAAACACCCTTTATTTAAGGTGCGAGCGACACGTGATGGTGTATTTGCTTCGTTATCACTTAGCTGATTTAGCTTAGCTTAATTAAAACCTGCTCAATCGGCATATAAAATTCCAGGAAGGCAATAAATGTTAAAAATAATTGATACAATTTTTATTAAGGATTTTGAAATTGAAATGTATAATAATTGAGGTTAAATCAAATATTTCATATAATTTGCGCTTTACGGATGTTCTATTTTTTAATTTTAGTGAAAATTGAATGAAAATCCACAAAACGACAAGGCATTCCACCATTTGTGAGTTCAAATTGTATTTTGACGTAAAACTGTACTGTACAGACTTATTACAACAGCTTCCATGATTCAATTATACAAGGTTAAGTAAGTAAGCAGCTTTCTCGCTCCCTCTTGACAAATCGGCTCCTTTATTTGAAAACATGTTGCTTCTTTACAAATATTCCTACATTTTTTACGAAAAAACTTTTAAATTGTAGTAAAAATTAAACTTTTGGTGCAAATTATGTGGTCGGCAACATCGTTTTCACTTTGACGCTTTGCCTTGTTATTATTCGTTGAAAATCATTTATCTGCTTGTAAACATTCAAGTAAGTATAATAATAAAAGCTAATTATTTTGTAAATTAATGGCATTTTTCACTATTTAGGTCGATTATGTCTTACATATGGTGGTAGTCGATTATTTGGAGTCGCCTTTCTGCTGCCGAAAACTACCGGTTGGTGAATTTTCATAAAAGTAAGTCCAGATCAGACATTTGTATAAATTCGTATTAAACTTTTTCATTCATAGGTTTTTAGAACAGCGTTTTTGCAAATATAATAGTGACCACCTTACATACAATACATTAACTACAGTTAGTAAGTTCTGTTAGAATATTTGATAATAAATTGGTTTTAAAAGTTTTTATTTGTAGGACTTCACAGACGAGCAAGTGCAGCGGAAGATGTGTGTTGAACAGCTGGTTTTTAGAAACGAAGGCAAGTATGCGCGTATTTCTACCATTTCATAGATGACATTGATCGTGCTGTGTATGATGGTGTAAATACCTAGTAAGTGTTTGACATGTGACGGTCATTATGTGCCTAGTTCTGCTACCACTGAAATCAATTTGGCTTCCGAACTGGCTCTTCAAGCTACCCGGTCTAGAACAATATGCTGTACGTAAATGCATGCGCAACACCTACACGAGCAAGTCCTCGCGCTTTACGTCTACATTTACACGTAAGTTGTAGTGATATATTTATGAATTAACAATTTTTAGGATTTTTGGTTTACAGGGTTTTGATTTCTGCCCGAATCATCGCAATTACTAAAAGTGGATTATATTATCGATATAGAAATTTTTCGATGTATTAGTTTTAGACTATATGAATATATTTTCCTAACTATACTAATAAAATATTAAGGTAGACAAATTTTAAACAATAAACTAATAAATTTGTAATTTTTTCAATTTTAACTCTTCTAACTGCAATGTTTTTCTTACGTGGAGGAATAATCGACTGAACTTCTGCTTTCGCAATGTATTTACGGTAACAAATGGACATACATATATTGTTATGCTCGAAATACGAAATTAAATTTTCTGTTTTATCTCATTCCTGTCGTAAACATATCATGGTAGCCAAATCTATATCAAATTCCAATGCATATGACGGATGCTAAAAGTCAGCATTTATTTCAGGAATAAAAGTTTGTAAAAACAGTTATGAAACATATGTACATTTACGTTCGTACGGTACTGAAATGAGGAAATTTGCAACACGTCGTAATGCAAAGGTTACTAAACATGGCTTTATATGCATAAGAGTGAAATAATTTTCCAAAATAGTTTTGCTTACTAGCTGCATTTCCATTTTAATGTAATGAAAATACTCCTTTAGAGACTCCATTTTTTAACACACTTTTATTAGGTCGGGTTGTATGTATGTATGTATGTATGTATGTAT